>CM035425.1:164068250-164073250 GCA_020310875.1 Ceratopteris richardii | reverse complement strand
AAGAGGTGATGTTGCCTCATAGGTGTAGAGAAGAGGGAGAGAAGGGGAATCGACCATAAAGGTTTGAGCATGGTCAAGGAATTGAATAGAATCCTTCCTGTGTGTTGAACTACTCAGAACCCTAGACATAAAAATACACAACAATAAGCTGCGTTCATGATTCCAACCTTGGTATTTCGATACCACGTGAGAGAGCTTAAATATAGACACTTCATTAAGAATCAAAGAGAATCCATAGAGCTCTCTAGAGAGCCCTAACTCACTTCTTAGACAAAAAGATGGACAACATGTAGAGGGCCTCAAATCTCTTGCTTTCGAGCCCCTCGATAATGTGCAATTGATATCAAAGGTATTAAACTTCATCGTGCAACTCACAAAACTTGCAATGTGATGTCCAACCATAAACATACAATGGAATTTGGAAATAACATTTATGCACTCTACACCCTTGTGATTATCCAAGATGGAGAAAGGCTCACTTTGAATTATCATAATTTTATTCTTTAGTATGCAATTCTTGCGCAACCTCCACCCTATCAGAAATATAACTTCTCAAGGTTTACTATTGTATTATAGACTGCATGGTACTAACACACATGCATTCATTTTCAATATCTGGATTTCTCTTTTTTTTTTTCTTCATGATGATTTGGAAATTCTTGCTCACTCTCCACCCTATCAGCAGTACACCTTCTCTAAGTTTTACCACAATATTATAGACCGCATGGTACTATCACACATACATTCATTTTTAATATCTAGATTTCTCTTTTTTTCCTCCACACCATAATAAGATTTAAATTAAGATTTGTTTGTTTAAATGTTTAAATACTCTAGACCCAAAATTAAACCAAGTTGTTTATCTATCCCATAAGAGTCTTCTTTTGACTACATGAGGTATATATACACCACAAATTTATATGAAATTCGTAAGAATGAGCAAACCAATCACACAAGCAGATGATGTTTAAAGACATTCAAGAAACCCAAACACAAAATAAATTGAAAGATCAATTACTATGGATCATGACATAATGTCATCAAGGTCATATGTGCAAGATGTCATGATAATAATAAGTCATGAATTATGATCATGAGTGCCATCATTCATCTTTCTTTGTCCATGGTCTATACATGATACATCATACAACAAATGTTTTTTTTTTCAGGCCTAAAAAACAGCAATATTGAAAACATTTTCAAAATTAAGGGAATTATGCCTCCTTTTTTTTCCTACTGTAAAAGTTGCTTACTTCATTCAGATGGACTGAAAATCTGAAAGATTAATTCATTGGAAAAAAAAAAATTAAATAAAATAAAAAATCACATATTTTCTTGCACTTTGTTGGGTGGGTGGGTTTTTATTTGTGTGTATCCATGCACACAAGAAAGATAAAGAGAAAATAGCTGCTTCATTTGATTAGACACAATGGCAATTGGTGCACCAACAACATTTGCAAAGTCTACACTACCGACACTACATTCAGGTGCACTGAGTACTAAAGAATCACTCAATGACCACTATTAAGAAAATACACATGCAAGCCAAATAAATGCAAAGTTTACCATGTTGGAGTTTCCATGAACGCCCTCTTTATAGGAGTAACATCCTCTCCTGATGCACAACCATGCTACAACATTTGAACAAAAAGAAAAAGAGTAAATTATGGTTGAACTTCCTTACGTAATAGTGACTTAAACTGTGCATGATGATTCATGTGGCCATTTTCTATTCTTTATTATATTCGACTCTTCATTTTACTGCTGATGCTGAATAAAGATGGTTCATCAATAGACTATGAAACAATCCACAAAGTTGACTCGGACACTTCTCCATCACATGATAACACAAGGCACAATGCAGTATCCTCATTGGCTCGCATAACAGTTCAGTATCATCATAAGATAATGTCAAAAGGATCAATGCCTAGAAGAAAGCTCACCCTCATTGCATGAAATCTTTTCTGCTTCAGCTTTTCTGTACTTAAGGCTGGAATTTCAGAATTAACAGAGCACCTTGAAAAAGGACATTGAAAATCAACGATAGTGATAAGAAAATCATAGAGTGGTTTACTTGATCTATATACAGTTGGCAATCAACAGATAACTTTAAAGAAACCAAAGCAGAGAAGTGAAAACAACAGTCAATGCCTCATTTTCTTTTAAGGGAAACTAATCAGCTCCCGATAGTCTCAGAAGCTGCATTAAAATATAGAAAACAATCATTTTAAAGCAAGACGCAACTTCACGAGATCTAGTACTTTTGTTTTTGAAGCATATCAAAAGCTTTAAAATGAATGCTCAGATTAGAAACAACTGCAATGATTGAACGAGAGAGTATTCTCTCTTATACCTGTGAACTAAGGACTGTACTGCTCCTTCCCATATGCACTGAAGCACAGTCCATGATATCATGTTTTGGGCACAAATTTCCATAAATTTTTCTACCTGCTCCTTCACCTGTTTAGAAATCAAGAAAAATAAAACACCTTGTCATTGATTCTCCTGATTATATGAAGGCCACCGAAAGAGACCTATGGTTGAAGATGTATTAAGAAATATTCAGTAGATTATAAGCACCATTAGCATATACTCTCTATAAGACACAGTTACTACATCCAAGATCGATTTTGGCCAATGTTGAGAGAAGAAAGATAGAAGAAGGGATTCATTATGCAATCCAGGGCAGAAAACGTGTACAGAAATATGCAATGCATTAAAGTAAGATAAACGTTGGAGAAAATCAAAAGCTGAGAATGCCCAGAATATAGCCAGAGACCCCTCTGAATTTTCAGTAGGTGAAGTAAGCAACTAATAATGACTCCTTGAGACAAAGATCAAAACAATGCATAAAACGTATCTAATAAAACAGTTCAAGAAAGTGAAAATGCAATGAATACTACTAATCTAGTCTTAAAAAGTGAATGAAGGTACTGAACACTTGTTCAGAAATTAAAATCACAAAGGTGTCACAATCGGAATAAACAACGATCAATGAGCGAGTTCCTTAAAGTGAAGAGTTAGATCTGGCAGACGCTGTCTCAATTTATGATCAGATCTGCATCGGATCAGATTCTTTGCGTCATGTGAAGAATTAAAACCAAGATGGACTTATGGTACTTAACAGAATGTCCGCTACATGCAAGACTGAGAATTTTCAATCTTTCATGCAGCCTTATGTCGTGTATTATTTGCTTCTATTGGATTGGAATAAATACCATTTACAGGAATTCAATCAATTGATTAAAAACTTCTTGTTGAATAAAAAGCAGAACAAATAACTGGTTTTATCCTATTTGCCAACCCAAACACTGAAAAGAGAAACGGGGGGTAACTTCCACTGATTCTGTTTGCTATTTTAAACTTCTTATATCTCAGAAATGATTGACTTTCTCTTCTGGTGATCATGCATGTGTCAGGTAGCTAAGTTTCTTCAGCCAGCTTTTTTGGGTGCAGACTAGAGCAGCTAGCTTAAAGAATCCCATAGTCACTTATATTTTTCTTTTTCTTGTATGATAATGAGTTTGCACACAACCTTCTCCGTACGGAATAAACGGTATTCATTGTTGGTGCACACACCCCTGTCCTTACAATGGACCACACCTTTAACTTGTCAATGGTATAATGTATCTAGTACACAAAGGAGCTTCTCTCTTACAATGGACCACATCACTTCTCATTGACCTTCAGTGACATTTTCCATCCAGATATATAATTTGTATAATGTAGCTTATGGCTTATGGTTATGCTCAAGAAATTCAGCCTATGTTTCTTAAAGAAGGCTTTCAACAAACCGATAGTAATAATTGCCTATTCAGATGTAAAAATTTTAAAACACCATGGCTTGCTTGGAGGACTCATGGAGAGGAGATAAGGGAGCGTGAAAGATGATATTTCAGTTAAGAAAATACCTGTTCTTCGGCCACTTCTTGCTCCTGGTACTTATTTTGTACAGCAGACTCAAAACAATACCCCTGACCTCTTGAAGCCTTGAATTGTAAAAGTTCTTTCTGTGTGTAACATAGCAATTGGACACAGTCTCTCAGTAATGAATCACTTTCAGCTTTAGATGCCAAAGCTGCATCAAGTTTTTCACGCATGCATTTGGCATCATCTCTTGCAGATTGAACTAATCTTGCAGACTCATTTCTCCAACGATCTTGAGCTGCCTGTATCAATGCAGAAGTAAATATGAACTTGATCTTTAGCAAGACTTTATCCTAAATCATAAGGAGAATGAGACACGCAAGTACACTTAGTTCCAACAAGCTCTTCAAAATGAGCCTCAATGAGCTACACATGTATTACAACATAAAACACAGCATGTAGCATTTGCACCACCTGGAATTACTTTAAATATCATCCTAGCTTTCCAACTCTTAAACCTAAGAGTCCTGCCAATGAGTCAGAATTCAAATCTCTTTAAATTCAGTATATCATTTCAAATGACAATAATGCACATAGTTTGAGATTGCAAATTAGGCTCTTTCAGTGATGAAAATAGATTTTTCGCTGGCAGATAGCACAGAGTTAGGACCAAGAAATGTACGCAACCAAGCTTTTAAGCTTGCCCTTGACAATTATGCAGTATTCAAAGACAATCACTGACTCATGTGAAGAAACAACAGTGCTTCAAGATTTGTGTGGAGCTGCACATCACATTAGCACTTCATCTTATGGGTGAGATGCAAACTTTGGCTCTTCCAATCATGAACTATATTTAAGATGGCAGCTCGAGTTTCAGGATTGGAAACTGCTGAAGTGTGCTAAACTTTGTGCCCATAAAAGTTTTGAGTTTGCTCTCAAATATATCGATGATGCACTCTTCTTCCTAAGACGACCAATGCTTTATGTGAGAAAGTTGAAAAACCCTAGTTTCTACAAAGCAATTCTGTGCCGACAAAGATAATAAATGAATCCTACCTTCAGGTTACACTAGACCTACATTCTGGCCATTAATGGGGGAGAAACTAGCTTTTACTGGACTGATGTATGATCAG